>CP136065.1:225078396-225122782 GCA_032622095.1 Siphonodentalium dalli | reverse complement strand
ACTAAACAAATCGTATCAAACTGAGTGTCATCTTTCACCCAAATGACACCAAGTTGACATATTAAACCACATGTGAGATTCCCTGAATCACGAGAGAAGAATTTTTATCAATGTGGTAGAAATCAACGCTAACAAAACTTTTATAAATTTTGGTGTCCCTCGCCCCCTCATTGCACAATTGGCTCGAAAGGCCCCACTATTGGCAACTTTAAGCCACGCAATTAGGCTTCTGATATCATAGAGATGATTGTGTATAAGTTTGGTGGTAACCCGGCAACTATACATCTGTTGTATCAAATTTAGTGTCCCCCATCTCTCCTTATTTGCACCCCTGACTCGAATAACGTCACTTTTGACATAATTAAACCTCACCATTAGATTCTTCTTATAATGAAGTTGATTGTGAATAAGTTTGGTGGTATTCGGCTACTAAACAAATTCTTATAAATTTAGTGTCCCCTCCCCCATCGTTTGTCTAAACGACACTAATTTGGCGTCGTTACTTCACACGATTAGATTCCTTGTATCATTGAGAACAATGTGTATTAATTTGGTGGAAATCAGCGCTAAAATATTATTTATCAATTTCGGTACCCCTCTCCCCGTCCGTGCACTCCTGACTCGTACGGCGCAACTTTTGACATATTTAAACTACACCATTAGATTCCTGATATCATGAAGATGGTTATGTATAAGGTTGGTGGAAATCGGAGAATTTTTGTTTTGCTGCCCCTCCACCTTTTCTGCCCTGAAAACAACACTTTAGAAAATTCTAACCACCACCATTATCTTTCTCGTAAAAAGCTACCCCAAATAGACCCCTCTGTTGCCATCTAGACGGTCCACCGTGAATTTCTATAGAACACAGACAGACATTCGCAAATATAGATATATATGCATTGGCCTAACCATTTTTTTTATCATTTTTTATCTATTTTTCTTACACTCTTTAACCATTTTTGTCATTTTTTTTTCATTTTTTTCTTACAATTTTAATAATTGTTTTAATTTTTATATTTTTTTCTTACATTCTTTAACAATTTTATCATTTTTTTTATCATTATTTGTTACACTCCTTAACAAAATTTATTATTATTTTTTTGTCATTATTTCTTTCATTCTTTTACAATTTTTATCATTTTTCTTATATTCTTTAACAATTTTATAATTTTTTGTCATTTTTACTTATAGGAATCAGGAGCTAAATGTGTTCCAGAGTCGGGGAGCTAGAGGTGAAGGTAACTGAAGAATGACCTTCACCTGATACACGTGACACGTTATTAAAGGATAACATCGTGTTTATTTTATTTGTACATCATATCTAAATAATTTAAAATGGTGAATTAATGGCGGAATGGATTTTTGTGAGTGCGAAATTTATTTAACTAGATGCTGTTGTTCTGGGTTTGTCCAGATCAAATTTGGCTGTGGGATAGCCCTGTCGTAAACTTGGGGATTTATTTTAAAAAGTAAACACATGACCTATGATTTTTCTTGCATTTTCGTGATCAACTGGTGTCAATCTAGCTGGGTAAACATCACTGGAGTGGCCTGTAGGCTTCAATTCAGTGAATTTGGCCGAAACTTTAACACTGTCGGCGATAGAGCACCTCGCAGGAATTCCGTAGTTTAGCACCCAGTCTGGCTCCTTGTCGAGATGTTCGAGCCACATTGCTCGTGTGCTTGGTGTCTGCAGCAGATATTGGTGTTTCTATGTCAGATATATGATAATGTTTTACAGAGATAATCCGAGGATAAGCCACAGTACGAATTTGCTCCAAATTTACTCTTTGTGTGGAAATCACGAAGTCGATCCCAGCATGCATCACCCATAAGTAATCACGGAGGACTTCCTGATGTTTTACCCGTTGTTTACATATGGAACGTGATGTTTACTACTGTAACATAATGCTGTGCGCCCCTCCACACCACAGCCCTGACACATTGTTGCATCAGGATTTAGGTGCATCTGGAGTTAGCTAAGAGCCAAGGGCAGTTGAACGTAACATGATGATGTGATCACACGAGATAGATTCCATGGTGAAACATATTATTTTTGGAGTGTTTTAACAGTGCAGCTATATATAATAACTTGGGGCCGATACACTACAGCTGCACAAGTCACGATATTGCACATTTATGGTTAAGTGACGACTTTGCGACAACTCGGCGTTAAAACAAACATCACTATTAATCAAAACTAGACAGACACTTTTGAATATACGCCGGGCCATTTTCCAACGAAATTTAGTCCCTACATGAGCCTACATAATCCTGCTATGTGGAATCGCTATAGGAATCAGGGAGTTAAATGATTTCCAGAGTCCGGAACGAGTGCACCCGCCGTGTAAGGTGAAGGTGAATTTAGAATGGCCTTCACCTGAATCGCTACAGAAAAACAATAAGAACCAGATGCAATTAGGCCTGGCCATCGTGCATCATACACCGGGAACACAGATCTGAAATCAAAACGCTAGCCTTCTTCTTTGACGTCCGCTCTGCCACGCTATTCAGTGGTATCAGATTGCAACTATCGTAAGCACCCGAGATACTCGTATACTCAAATCGTATGTCAATTTAAAAGGGAACTGTTAATAAAACTTTTTGTTCAGTAAAATAAACTATACCAGTGTCATAATGTAGAATTAAGGTTACTAAAAACGAATCATATTCGAAAACACCAACTTATAGCGTAAAAATCGAGATTTTAATGCCTTTTTGACGTCGAAAATAATAAGGAAAAACTAAAAAGCCACTCGCCAGTTGTATGTGCACAAAGAAGCGTGACGTCAATGGCGGAACGCAACTTTTTTTCGGATGATGGAATAAGACGTAAACATGTCCACGTGTTTTCTCATTTGTTTTGTTTATGGCGACTTACGATACAAATCTACTATTTTCAACAATTTGGACATTTAGAAAGTATTGATGACTGAAGTGTGTAATCATATAATATCACGGAGTTGTGCTTGGACTATACGTTGGACGCTGTTTTGAGAATTTTCGATGAATATTGTGAATTGGATTTTCGATTCTGGACAGTCACAGTGGACTGGTGGAGGTTGACGTTTCGCAATTGAAACAAATTGACACTTTAATTGACAGATTTATGTTTTAGAGGAATGTTTATCAACCAAGAATCAAAATTATTGGACTGTAATGTGCATAGAACAGTTGTCTGCAGTTTTCAACACATTCTTGGTGGAAAAAGATTCTAAAACTACGATGGCAATTTGGGAAGTAAATCACCTATTTTCGATGTTTTTTTCCGATGGTAATCCGACGTGGGCCGTATTCAACAATGCAGGCAAGGAGCTGATGCTGAACTCTTCCAATTTGATGATTATTTATTAGAATTAATAATTTATTTTTTTTTAACAATTTCGCTTGTATATATTCTCCAAAATCAGTTGGACAAGTGTAGGTGAACAACCGATATACATTGTACATACAATAATAGCCTGATCGAGTTAAAATAGATTCATTGATCGGTCTTCCTGGAACATTGCTCACTGTTGTATTGTAAGAGGGGAGACCTCTAAATTTCTTGAACATTGTTTAAGAATTTGTAGATGTTTAACCACACAGTTGATTGTTTCGTACCATATTTTTTGTCATTTCACACCATATACATTTGTATATTTTGTTGGTTCCCACAAATGGTAATTGGTCATGCATATGCAGCGTACCATGTGAAAAATTATTTTAATTTTGTTAACTTAATGAAAGCGAACATGTTTACGATTTAAAGTTACGTGATGATGACAACCCGACAATTACATGTAAACATATTTCTTTCTTTTTTTGCGAAAAAAAATTAACAAATTGAAATTGTGGCAACAAAGTTAAAGATACATAATCCGAATTAACGCTTGCATATTACTATTTCCTTGGCTTCGGGTGTAAACATATTTGATTCGAGTCGAGCCCGTGTTGACCACAAAATGTTGATAAATAACAGGTTTTGGGCAATTGTTTACTATTGTTGACTGGTTACAGGGGGGGGGGGGGGGGCGGAAAAAAACTGCAGACACAGGGGTGGAAAAAAACTGTTTTTTTCGGTTTGGGTACCCCCCCCCCCCCCCAAAAAACAGCAAAACTGCAGTTTTTTTCCACTGACCATTGCCCCCCCCCCCCCCCCCCCCCCCCCCCAGAAAAATCAAATCTACCCCAGCTGGACAACAACTCGGTTTGACCGGAAACCGAAAAAAACACCGGAGCATACAAATCACGAGAAGGTGCTTGGTAACTTAGTTTAGATTATTATGACTAAAATGGTCATTGTCTACCAGTAGAACGCAGATTTGTACCTCGTGATGTCATGACATGTACACACATGTATATTGGTGATCGCAACGCTATGTATGCACTTTAAAAAATGACAACTAGTCATTACCTCGACTTTGAAAAAGATGCAAATGAGATGAGTGAGATACCAGCATATAACTGTTTTCTGATACCATTGGAGGAGAGAAATTGTTTAATACATGGGATAGTTCTGCAGTAAAAATTTGACACTGACACTGACATAGTCGGCATTATTAAGAGGGTTAATGGGGTCAATATCACATGTAAACCAAGACAGTGGTTATCCAAAATTGTTTTATGTGGATTGTACTACTCATGTATATATGATTTGGATATTAAGGTTAATCCATATTCTATAAAATGAGAGAAAATTGAAGTTGTGAGTCTGAAAATACATATTTGGAACAAAATTACATGCAAATTTTTCCCGACAACCTTCCCCCCTAAATGAATAAGGAAAAAATTTACGTGTAAATTTTGTTACGCCTAGGTACCCCCCCCACCCCCCGGTACGTTGTGTCCCGCAGTTTTTTTCCCGCCCCCCCCCCCTCCCCCCTGCTGGTCAGCATATTTTTTTTTTGGGCCATTAATCGATTCTGATAACCGAAGCGGCATTTCAAAAAAATGTTTGTTGTTGGAATCTAATAACATGGGAACCATCGAATCGGTTTGAGTAACTTTAATGTTATTTCCAAAAAATCATACGGTATACTCAATGGTACAAATTGTCGAAATGATACATGTACCGGTATGAAATGTCCAGAACCCTGGTGCGAAACATCTCTATGTCAAACTTCTATGGCACGAAATGTCCAGCAACCTATTGGCTGTTCAGTCCATTGCACATTATAATTTATTTCCAAATAAAGGTAATACTAAATATTAAAGCAGCGTTTAGTGTTAAGTTCAATCTTGAACTAATTGTACATGTGATATAGTCACAGGGGCTTGTTGTAAAGAAAACAAGTAAAATTGAGGGTGCCACTTTATCAAACATTATAAATGCATCAATATTCTATTGATATACATGTAATGCTTTTACAAACGCATGTTTTTGTATGTATATTTGTACTTGTTTTCTTAACAAGCCCCTGTGGCCTCAGTTTAAGTATAGGAAGCCATGACTTATCTGCGAAAGAGCTCTGGATCTCTTGTTCACTCATTGTGTGACCACTGAAATCAGAGACGTGGCTAGATAGTCTCCCCATTGGGGAGGGGGGTCCACCTTCAGCCCTGGGAATTAAGGAAAATTTGCCTAGGTGAAGGAAATCGGCCTAGGCAAAAACAGATTTTACCTAAGCAATTTTGCAACAATATTGCCATCTCAAATCAATATGATTCAATAATAACATGAATTGCCCAGAATTGCCTAGTTATTTTGCGGAACATTATTTCCAGGCCATTACTCAACATATATGTACAATTCCACAAATCATCTCCAAAATAAGTTTCCTTATAACGGGTAGCTACTACGGTAGTAGTTAGTGGCCCAGTGCCATGGAAACAATTGTAGGACAATATATGTAATGAGTTATTTAAGAGGCTAAAGAGGTTCTATTTCTGATATACACAAATCAATTTTAGTAACCCAATGAACTTGTTTTACCTAGGAAATATTATTGCCTAGGCAAACCGATTTTGCCTCTGCTTTTACCTAGGCATTGCCTATTGCCTAGGCTAATTCCCAGGGCTGCACCTTGATACCTGTATGTTACGACAGCACCCCTTGGAAGGAAGTTTCCTACTGATGGCTATATCGGTCCAACTTTTTTTTCGAATTTTTGCCCGGTACGGCTTGTTATCAAACTACATTTGTACATGTACTTACTGTAGGTGAATATCACTTCAATTTGCCTTAAATTGAGTAATATAGCTTTAGGCTTTACAACATGGCATAATTCTATTTCACTGTTAAATAATGCATAGACAATGATTTTTTGTGATGTCACTCATTTGAAAGAGTTGTCCATACATGTAGTACACTGTTACTAAGAGGCAAACTAATTAATGTTATGAATAGGGTATTACTTGGTTGGTTTGATATTATATCTGCACCATTATGATAATTATCTTTCTCATAAGAAATAACAAATTAATAGATATGTGTAGGGTATTACATGTACTTGGTTGGTTTGAATATATAGGCCTGATTTCAGACCCCTCGGTAACCTCATATCAGCCTTCGATGTCAGGCTGATTGCGATATGAGGTTACCTCAGGCCGATATTTGGTCTAATATCAAACCAACAAAGTAATATCCTCTAAATATTATGTAACTAGCAGGGTCGTTACCCATGTTAATGCAGTGTGGTATTGTTTTGCCCCTCCCACTTTTTGTCCCTTACCCCAATACCGTCAAGTGCTGTATACATTTCTAATCTGCACAATTATGTTGATTATCTTTCTCGTTAGAAATTGCCCCTGTTAGACCCCTTTGGAGCCATCTAGAAGGTCCCTCGTGAATTAATATAGAATAGACATTCACAAATATAGGTATAGATAAAGATTTTTTAAGAAGTTCCCGGACCTCTGTGGTTGTAATTAGAATGCACTCAGAGATTCTGACTTCAAACTTGTGCCACCTTCTAATTTACATGTACCGGTATACTACCGGTAGTATTGCTTGATAAGTTGATAGACATGTGTTGATTTGATTTGGGTTGAAAGATTAGAAAATCAGTGCCCCCCCCCCCCCCCCTCTCAAAATTATCATTTAAGGAATAATCTTGGTTTTTAATGTAATTACAGTTTAAAGATGGTCTATCTCTCCCTAAACCAAGTTTTATATGCAGCAGTTTCCTGAAATATGTATGAAGTATCAAAAATAATAAATTTGAATTGAAAACCCCTGTCCGGAAATGCTTCTATCTGACAATATTGATTTTATTTTATATTTTCTGGTATATTAGATACATACACATGTACAACTAATTTGGGACATTTTACAGCTCGCAAAAATGTTTGGAGTGTAGCAAGTGGGAGAACTCTATCTCTGATCGCCTGAAAGTTTTATGACATGACGGTTTGTTGTAAAAATAGTAACGAAAAATATGTCCCAATTGATAATCACATTATATAAGAAATTGAATGCCCTCATAGTGGTGAACATCTACATGTATACCAAATTTCATTGAGATCCAAGCAGTTATTAGCACTACTGTTCAAGTTATGCCCTGAACAGACATCAGACGGATGGACAGACAGGTGCAAAACAGTATACCCCCCTTTTATAATATCGATAATTGATATAAGCATTTCCTGACATGGGTCTTCGACTCGATTTTATTATTTTATACCCTGGCAATTATAGAAAACATATTTAGGAAGCTATAGATATAAACCCATCTTCAAATGCTGATCACAAACTGATATTAAATCAGTGTTTGTGATTCGGTATAAAGCCTTTAGACTCTACTGTTCAGACTTTTCTGTTTACAGCTACCGGTATAATCTTGTGTGCCAAATACAACTGCAGGGTGGAATATTGCGGATGAAGATGGATAATTCTAAAATCAAGTGGTAATAATAACTTGATTTTAGAGTTATCCATCTTCATCCACAATTCTGACCGAGACCACCTTTTTGACGACGTGTTTTTGGGCCACAAACAATGGAAATAATAAACTTAAAAAATTGATATCTGATCACTCGGAGTGTTGATGAGTAGGTTCCTCGACTCGAATCAATATTTTTTACCCCCGAAGCCAAAGAAATAGTCATTTAGGAGCATCTGATCGGATTGAGTACCGTTAAACAATTATTTTTGTGTCTAGACTTGATTATAAAGCAAGTTTTCGCAATTGACATGCTTAAAATTGATATATGCATGGGGAAATGTAACCATCGTTGTCTACATGCCCTGTGTGCGCAACATCTCAAATGAAAAATCCGGTCTCTTGTACTAGTATTGTAATTAAACTATTTGTATAGCATTTGTTATTTAAATTTAGAACAGAGCCATAATTTTGTTTAAATGTGCAGATCTACATGTATGATAATAAGGCTTAAGCATCGTGCAGGGTGGATTTTTCTCATAAAATTAATAAACATATAGGTACAATTATTTGGCACACAAGAGTAGGCACTTTGCTGGAGTCTGATGATGTTAGATGCTGATAGTCTAAAGGGTCAGTGTCTGGTTGTTCCCCTTGCAGAGGAGATATAAATGGGTACACAACATTTTGGATCGTCTTAAGTCGTTTCGTACAATATTTTTTGTAGTTTCGCACCATATTTTTTGTAGTTTCGTAACTTATTGTTTGGTCGTTTCGCACCATGGTGGAAATCAATTCGTCTTTTGATACCAATGATACCATATCACTATACATGTACAATCAGTCATGTATGTCACACCATAGGGAAACAAATAAATGATTTTCTGCAAAGTACGAAATAAAAAAAAGTAACCAAAAAATATGGTATGAAACGACCATGGTATCGGATAGTGAAATAATGAAGAAGTCACTATAGTTGTATATCATTTATATGGTCACAATATATATAATGCAACGTGAAAGTTGATATGACATCTGTTCTGTTCGACTTCAGGTGTACTCAATTTCTACTCCGGCAATGTTCAGAATCCTATCCATTGATAATCCAACAACACTGGTATGAAGCGTCTAGAACTTAGAATCCATATTTAATATAATTATAAATCCTTCAGACATTCAGTGTTACCGATCTCCATTCTCCAGAATCAACAACTGACCGTTCAAGGCGGTTCCACTCAATGGTTGTTTTTAAGAAGTCATCGTAATGAGTAATGTACAGTGCTAGTACGCAGTAATTGAACGATTCTCTGATGGTGCTGTTAGCACTTGTTGAACACCTCCTAACTTACCTAAGTTCTCCACCAGATTTTGACAGACACTCCCTGCCACACTGAGGACAGTAACAGTACTAACACTCACACTGACAGTGAATAGGCCTACTGGTAGTCGATAATCTACGGGATACTAAAGATATAGTCAATTTTGGACTAGCCTACTGCAGTACTGACTACTGGTACTAGTAGTACAGTGGTACTAGTAGTGATGCAGTCCTCAAATTTGGTTGCTTTATTTTCCTTGTCTTCTCAGCTGGTCTTCTTGGATTTTTTTTTTTAGAGTTAGATGTAGATTATTCATTTGTAGAATAACAATCAATTATCATGACAATCGTCGTCAACAATGAATGACATTGATAATTTGATCGATTCAATGATTGTTGACACTGTGACTGTGACTTGGTGAATTTAAATTTTAAGTCTCGCTGTCCTTGCTATCTTCGTCGGCTGGTTCGTGTAAAATGGGCCAATATTCAAACGCAAGCCATCAAATGCATCTTCAGTATCTGCCATAGATGCAGTATCCTCCGCAACACGTAACTCGTCGTCATTTTCGTGATCAGAGTCACTTTCAGACACGGAAATACTGTGTGCAGAAGCCATTTTTCGTAAACAGTTCGTCTGCAGGGGTGTTCCCACTTTGACGTCACGGGTTTTGCGGTCACGTGACTCGAGCAAAATCAGCTAAGAAATAATAATCGATTTTTAAAAGTCGCTAAAAACACGTTTATCGATAAAATTATATCTAATTTTTTATTGGATGTTATATTTGAACCTTATTCACACCAAACTAGCGATATAACATTAAAATGATAAACATTTAACAGTTCCCATTTAAAGGAGTAATGTACTCGAATGTTGATGTTGGTTTCTATATTCTCTGCTTCGTAGAATAAGGTAACAAGATTTCCATTATTTAATGTCTGCTGAGTACGAACTAATGTTACAGATGGCATGTAAGCCGGAATGCAAACACCGAACGTTCTTCACCGAGATATTTGTGTAAATTTTTCAGGCAAATGTATCAAATACATGTTGTATTATATGCATACTATGTACCAGATACTCATTAATGTTATTGTATAATCATTGAGTGGCCAGAGTTCACACCCCGTGTCAACATAATCTACACGATGTGTACCATGCGTTGCCCAATCCACTATCCGCCAAATAATTTGCGTGTAAACGCCTTGCACATGAACATCGTAACTTATAGTTTATGGCTGGAGCCATAATGTAAATTCATAATTAATTATTAAATTCGATTTTAACCTGAACGTTTACAGAAGACATCTTCGACTCAAATTAATTATGTTTCCATACATTATCGATATTAGGTCGTTGTTATTACCGTGAACTTATCTTAAATTGGCATACAGTCTCCATTTAAGTGAGTGTCATTGGCGAAAATAACACACATTATAATACACCTAGGTAATTCATGATTAGTCAACTGATAAATTTACAACCAGATATATAAAAGATGGGCCAATATGCGCTAGTATATTAATTTTAAGAGAGCATGTTTGCACTATACATTCGCACGCTAGTTTGTCCAAAACTATGCCAGTAACACACTCTTTGCTGTTGGTAATTATATTAGATAATTTTAAAATACTCTTAATTTTTATATTAATAATTATGCAGATAATAAGTTATCTGGTTGAACGGGTACATGACATAATTGGAGACAGTGATTGTACATTGTACATTTCACATAATGAATAATGAATATTTTCTCTTAAAACACAGCCCATTTGTGACCCGCCATATCAAATCCAGTCGTAAGTCGGGATTTTTTTTAACCCTGTGCCAATGCATTCTCTTATATATGCGAGTCGACCATAGGTCGCCTCGCATATATAAGAGAATGCATTGGCCTAACAATTTTTTACAATTTTAATAATTTTTTCTTGTATTCTTTAACAATTTTATAATTTCACCCATACAGAGCCCCAGACAAACATGAGCAGACGACACTCTTCTATATGCTTCTATATATGTGTGGGGCTCCCTGCAGGGTAATGGATGTTTTTTATTTAATGTCCTAAAAATTGTAAGAAACATTTATTTTAAAAAAATGATAAAAAATTGTTAGGCCAATGCATTCTCTTATATATGCGAGGCGACCTATGGTCGACTAGAAACATTTATTTTAAAAAAATGATAAAAAATTGTTAGGCCAATGCATTCTCTTATATATGCGAGGCGACCTATGGTCGACTCGCATATATAAGAGAATGCATTGGCACAGGGTAAAAAATTCCCGACTTTCGACTGGATTTGATATGGCGGGTCACAGTTGTTCTACATTGACCTTGATCTTCTATCTTCCAAATTTGTACTTTATACCACAAGTCGACATTCGTGAACCATTTCGCTTCTACACCAGCCAACAAAAACAAGCATTAGCATAGAGTTTATGAACCCCACTTAATTCATTTCCTTGTCGACAGAGGTGTGCTGCTCATTTGAATACCAGGAGATATATATGTCACATTGGAACATAACAGGCCATCGTGCGAGACTACCAAAATGGTGTTACTGTTACAACGATGTGAATGCATTATTAGAGTAACAAATATCCTTCGGGCTTGACCATCTATTTTCCGAATATCCAGTAGCTCGTCCATTAACCATGACAGAATCGAGACAAATGAGTAAACGCTAATCCGTGTATATATATTGTCTTGATACAGTCAATTATACAAACAAACACATTGTTTGAGTTGCGTGTGCATGTGTGGCTCCGCACACGCAACTCGCACCATGTTTCTGTGTGGCTTTGCGTGTTGGATTCAGTCATCACTCGTCCAGGTTGTGGTGAAAAGTCATATTGGACGAAACTGTTTTGTTTTGTTCTGTTTTCAATGAAAAAGGGGTGAAAAGTCATATTGGACGAGACGCGTACACCACAACCTGGACTCGTACAAGAAAAACACATAATATACGCAACATTGTATAATAACTCTATACTATTGTATGTGAGAGCTGTCAGCCATGCGGCAAACTATCACATTATGAATTATGATACACCAACCATGCTTGATATCAGGATATGGCATACAATAATTTGTAAGGACGAGTGTGCACATATGCGTGAGTATTTCCCCAACTATTCAGTCAGACATTGTGCCAAATGAGACCCTCTCGGTACATCGTGCACTGCGCAAGCGATCGAAGTATGGCTGATCAGCGTGAGGTCTGATGATTTAGTTGACTCACCCAAGAAGCAAGCCTGAGTTTAGTGTGCCTGTCATTTGCAGAATGAGGTCCACATAGGGTGAATATACAATGTAGTGACTCTATCCCGCATAGCGGGCTAGCATAATCAATTCCATCCTCTGGGGACCTCATTCTGCTTAGGCCTCATCTTCTCTGGAAAGTTGCTTTATTATAAAATATGTATAGAAACTTCTTCACATAGATTCTATTTCTTTTTTAGTTTAGTTTCTCTATATCCCCAAATTGGCAGACGACACGTTGCATAATCGAGGTCCCCAATGGGTGTGCATCACAATACACCATTTGGAAACTTCAATCTGAGTCTATGTTTCCCATAGCAGTTAATGTCATGCAGAATGAGGTTCCCAGAGGGTGACTTTAGTGATGCTAGTCCGCTATGTCGGGTAGCATAACTAAATTCACCCTCTGGGGACCTAATTCTACAAAAGTCAGGCACACTAAGCTCAGGCTTCCCAAGAAGACGAAGCGGGTAGCGCCGTACACAATAATTCGAAAAGGTGAAACCGTCTTTGGCAGCTATGATAACTTTCAGTGAAACACGTGTCGTTGTACTATTATCATGCGCGAATTGATGTGTCTGATACTGGCGTGAAGCATTCTGGGTAGATGAACGCATTACCTGTGTTTATACAACGAAATTGAGATTCACAATGAGGTTTGATCAGACAATCTACAAAGATGCGATCCGGGTCCATATGCAATAATTACGAAGTACAAACGAATGGCGCTGCCTGTAAACAGAGACTTGTTAATGGACAGGCTTTAACAGAAGAGGTCTGGTTGTCTGGATTAGTTGGCACTCGACTCGACGTTGGAGAGGTCTAAGACTTCTAAGTCCGTGTTCACCAGAACTCTGATCTGGATGTGCCCCATTCGATCTCACACATTCACATGATGCGATTTAGTCCCTGGTTATACTGTTTTCGGGCACCAAACAAATAAACACCTAAAAAAAAGTCCCCCTAATATATTCGGTAATATTTTATGATATATTGGATGGATTTTGACGAAACTTTACGGAAATATTTTGTGGTATTTGATACACAACCCGTGTGATGCACCGTCCTGTGAGTTATGTTATGGCCGGCTGAGCATGAAATGAATGGAAGAGGGATGCTTTTCAAAAGTTGCAAAACACTGACGTAGAGTGGACAGTCACTCCATTGTTCCATTATTCACACAAGTTGTTACTGGCTGTAAATGTGGTCTAAAAGTGACACTGTGAGTCCACGATAACATGCGTGTCATCTTCGGGACACAATGTTACTGCTGCGTACACAGGCCATTCAGTCTAACCACATTCCTTGGAATGATGCCTTGAAGTTTCATGCTGTGATCAACACAGAGTTATTGAAATCAGTCTATTTGAAGCCATTTTTCAGTAAACCATGTTCCCACCATGTAGGCCATTTGGGTGCCAACAGATAAGGATGTGCCAAGCCTTGCGAGAAGTGGGGACCTGGAAGTCTGTAATCACTCTACCTGTGTTGTTGCAACTTTTGAAAAGTGCCACTCTTCCATTCAATTTGAGCTCACTCAGCCATAGCTCACCTAACAGCACACTAATTAGCACACTTGATGTCTTTGGTACCACAAATCACTGTGGAAAGTTTCATCAAAATCCATCCAATATCTCATAAAATATTACAGAATATATTAGGGGGGACTTTCTTTTTTGGAGGTGTTTAGTTAGGGGCCTGGAATTCAGACTGTAAATGCGTTTGGTCGGGGACTATATTATTGAATCCACGACAACAATTTCAAACATTGTCCAGCTCCGTGAGGTGGACCAAATTGTGATAGTAAGGAGAGCAATTTTCAATATGATAATGTACCTGTGAATGGTCGCATGTAATAGTCGGGGGGGGGGGGCAAAACGGAAGTTTCCCATTAATCACGTGGTATATATTATAAGTTACCTCGGCGACATTGTGGTACATATCGATTTGACAGCAGGATGTAGATTGTGCACGCGAGACGAAACCAGTGTGTTAAAAATAGATATCCTGGTATACACCAATCGCCGTGTAGCATGCTTTTCTGTGACATTTCTGAGCCGATATCGCAATAAACATTGAATTAATTACCCTGGAGAATTCTATAATTGTAAGCGACGCAAAGCAGAATCGCTCACAAAGTCACTTAAAATGTGACATTTTAAGTTAAAACCGTCACCTACTGTGAAGTACATTATTAAGGAACATATAATAACTAAGAAATATATTCCTTGCGTTATTTTTTCGACTTTATAAGGTTCCTGTCAAAACTTCAAAAAGTTCCAAGGTTTTGTACTGGTGGAATATGATCTCTACGGGCGTTAGCTGGAGTATAGAGATTCATGGAATGATCTACTATGAATCTTGATCTAGCCGACGACAAGAAAAACAAGCCCAGCAAGGTCATCAAAGCACTCCGTGATCACGCAGTTGGCCAAGTGAACATAATTATCGAAAGGCGGAATTTCAATCTTCGAAGACAACAAGAAGGAGAACAGTTTGATGATTTTCTGACTGACTTGAAAGAACTAGTGAAGACGTGTTCTTTTTGTGACCAGTGTTGTGAATAGTTCGCGATCGAATTGTGATGGGAATTCGCGATCCTGACACCATTGAAAGGCTTTTATCACACAAGGACCTCGATCTTGCTGGTTCAATTGACATATGTCGCGCTGTCGAAGCCGCAAAACGTCATTGTCGTGAAATAACATCGCAGATAGATGATTTCGATATGAATGCCATATCCAAGTATAACAGTCAGAAATATTGTCAATTCTATCGAAGGACAAAGAGCGCCACATCTAGTGAGCCAACAGGCGGTATCATGTGTATCCAGTGTACAGAAAGGCACAACCCAGAAGTGCGATGTCCTGCTGCTGACACTAAATGTGCAGTCTGTTTTCGGAAAGGCCACTGGGCCAAATCAAAACTGTGCATGGGGCGGTAAACTAGTGCTATGCCAAATAAACAGATGTCAGTTATCAGATGTGGACCCATAGTGGCGTCGCTTGCTGAAAGACAAGCACCTACTGTTGATGTATTAGTGAAAGGTGAGATCGCTAATGGTGCCCTTGTTACCACTGTGTCCGATACAGGTGCTGAGGCCACTGCTTGTGGAATAGATGTATTGAGCAAACTTGGTATTGATACCGCCAATTTGCGACCACCCACAATGTCACTGAAGGCACATGATCATCATGTCAGTCAGATGGGCGAATTCGAGGCGATATTGCAATGCGGTCGCCGTGCTACAAGGTTCAAATGGATTATACCTGTCATGGTATGCAGTCAATGAATTGGGGTTTATTCCACATGAATACCCAGCGCAACGAGCGACAGGACATAGTAATAACATTACACAGACTGTTGCAAAATTATATAACTGACGAACGTAGCCATTTGAGTGTGACTGGTGGCACACATCAGCCAATTGAAGTTCCTGGTTCTGGTATGGATTGTGATGTAATTTCTCAAGTTCACGACAACAGGGACATTTCACATGCGACTCTGAATGATTTTCAACACAATAGTTTAGTGAGACTAAATTCTGAAATGGGAGACCATTCAGATGTGAGCTTATGTGTTGCTCGTCCTGAGTTGACGAACTTTCCTCAGAATGATATTCATCTTGCACCTAGTAATGAAAATTCAGGAGTTACAACTAGAGTGACGGCAGACCATTCGGATGTGAGTGCTACCCACACTCAACACCAAGGCTCGCGGAACAGCAGTGTTCGTGAGCAGCTGATGAATTAATTCCCAAAGGTGTTTGATGGGATCATTAGAACAATGCCCCATGAAGAATTTGAAACTGAGCTCCAGGATGATGCTGTACCTTTCTGCATTAAGGCACCAAAAACTGTTCCATATGCGTTTCGTGACAAATTGGAGAATAAACTGAAACAAATGGCTGCCAATAATATCATACAGCCAATAACTGAGCCAACTGGATGGTGTGCGCCGATAGTAGTGACACCCAAGAAAAATTCCGAGGACACGAGGTTGTGTGTTGATTTGTTTAAACTCAACGAGTTCGATAAACGAGAAAAATATCAGTCACCTTGTCCACAGGAAGCAGTAGCGGCCATGGCAGCCTCACGTGCAAAGTGTTTTGCGTCTTTTGACGCACTTAGTGTATATTGGCAGTGCCCTATACAGGCCGAGTATCAGCCATTAACCACGTTCATAACTCCATTCGGGAGATACATGTTCTTACGAGCTCCATTTGGGATTTGTTCCATCTCAGAGCATTACAATCGACGTATGGACGATGCCTTGTGTGGCCTTCCTCGATATAGGAAAATATTGATGATGTGATCGCATACGATAATGATATGGCTTCCCACATAGCTCATGTGAGACAAATACTCACCCGCTGTGAAGATAAGGGTATCTCGTTGAACTCTGAAAAGTTCAAGGTTGACGAAACAGAAGTTGATTTATGTGGATTCAGATTAAATGGTGAAGGATATACCATCAACCCATCAACCACAGACGCTATACGCAATTTTCCAGTGCCCACGAAATTGACTGACCTTCGTTCATTTTTCGGGCCAGCAAATCAATTAGCTGGATTCAAGGACAATATTGTTGCATGTCTTGACCCACTGCGCCCGTTGCTGAAGCCGAAAAATGAGTTTGTGTGGGACACTATTCATGACGCAGCTTTCAAAAATGCACGCCTCAATGGACTGGGATTCGTTCTTCTCGAACAAGACCCGATAACTCGAGAATGGCATCTTATCCAGACTGGATCTCGTTTCCTAACGGACGCAGAAACCCGATATGCAATGATTGAGTTGGAGATGCTAGCGGCGACTTGGGCCGTTCAGAAATGTTCAATTTTCCTTGAAGGACTACCACATTGTCACTGGCCATTTACCGTTATTGCCAATTATGAACAGCTACTGCTTAAACGACATAGACAACACACGACTGCAGCGATTGAGGATGAAGTTGATGCGATATAGGTTTAATGCTGCTTGGTGTCCTGGGGGACAAAACTGAAAGCAGCAGATCCCATGTCGAGACATCCAACTATTCAACCTGATTTAGAAGATATGTTATTAGAACGGGAGGTTGAGTACAGTCTTAAAAGTATGAGAGCGCCAAATGTCGGCCCAGGGGATCAGACGAAAGACCTTCACCTTGAAGCAGTAAAATCAGCCGCATCCACAGACGAGGAGTATATGGAACTCGAACGTATAATTGAAAGCGGTTTTCCTAATGAGAAAAATGACTTACCATTTATGGTGCGACCTTATTGGAATGTGCGTGACCGCATCACAATCGACAATGGTTACATTGTTGGTGGATGTAGATTTGTTATTGCAAGGAGTATGAGACACAACATACTGGACAAACATCATGCTAGTCACCAAGGTATCGAGAGAACAAAACGCAGAGCTAGACTGGTGGTATACTGGCCTAAAATAGACAGTGATATCGAGAGAGAACTGTTCGGTCGTGTTCCAGTTGTACAAAAATTCTTCCCAGTCAATGTAAAGAAACTCTGGTACACCACCAAGTCCATACGCGTGTGGTTGAACATGTCTGTTCAGATCTACTTCAATTGAATGGACACACATACTTGGTTATCACAGACGTCAAATCAGGATGGCCATCTGTGTTTAACCTCGGCAGAGATGCAACATCCAGGAGTCTTATCGATTCGTTTAGAAACACATTCATAGACACATCAGTGTCTACGCTCCTGTATGCGGAGAATGGACCTCAATACACGTCCAATGTGTTCCAGAAATTTCTCACCGATTGGGGTATCTGACATGTGACATCGTCCCCGTACTACCAACAGTCGAATTCTCGTGCATAGGCCAGTGTTAAATCTATGAAACATCTGCTTCAGGCATCATACACAAACAACAGAGAGCTTGATATCGACAAGTGGACACTGGGAATAATACAGTGGCGAAATACTCAACGTTCTGATGGCCTTTCGCCAGCACAGATTGTTTTTGGGCATCCGACAAGAGACACATTACCAGTTCACAAGAGAGCGTTCAGCCGAGAGTGGCAGACTGCAATCAGCAAGGTTGATGCAAAAGCTGACTTGAGCCGGGAAAAGTTGAAACGATACAATGCGACAGCGCGCCCATTACCCAATGTAATAGTTTGAAATAAGGTAATAATCCAGAATCATCGCACAAAAAGATGGGACATGTGTGGAACTACTACAGAAGTAGGTAAGAATCGAGACTACCTGGTTAAACTCAACTCTAGTAGAGTATGGCGAAGAAACCGGAAATTTTTGCGAAAGTGCTATCCAATTCGCCCAGTGGACATAGGTGAATGTACGTCGGACATTTCGAATGGGGGGAGGCCGCATGCAGATCGTGGTGTTCAGCTATCTTCCCCGCTGCAGCCAATTGTTAGACGCAGTCAGCGTCAGCGATGTGTCCCTAAGAGACTCATTGAAGAAATATTATTTCCACACACATGACTTGAATATTCTAAACACCGAGGGAGTAGAACGAGCAAGGACCTTGGGGAGGAGGGGGAGGAAAGAGAGATGATGGACTTTGTATTATATACTGTGTTTTATTGTAACGCCCTGTTAGGGTAGTCGGTAAAGGAAACCAACTTTTTAGTTTTACAAAATATAAGTTCGTTCTTCTAAAGTGATAGTTGTCTACTTCATTGAATATAACAACAATTTATAAGTCTTGCAAATTGCTCAAAATGTTGTCTTCTTACAAAGGATATCCGTCGTTTTACCGTTTTTACAATTCAACGATGCTGACTTTAGTTCGGCTTTCTGGCAGATGTTTCAGTGAATTTGATGCGGACAGAAGCAGCGCTGATACAAATGGTTGTGGACAGTTACTTGGTTTAATGTCATCGTATAGGCTCATGCCACGCCAAGTTGCTAATATATTCTCAAGTTTTGTAACTCGAGACACTGTGAAGAGGTAAAGAGAGCTTAATGAAAAAACTTAAATTTCATTTTTATTTTGTTCATCGAAGCCGATATCTTCCACATTGGGGAATCACGTGGTTTTATGTTGGTGAGTACCGCGCATTCAAAATGTGCAAACACTCAAAAACATGATATACGAGGAACTGACACAAAACATAGCATTGTGACGATGAGAGTTTATTTTTAAAACAAGTTGATACCTTTTTTGTTCGGAAATACACAGTAGTTTTCTATAACATTCTGACCGAAGTTTCCAGCCGGAGGTTCGTGGAATATACAAGTCCATACATCTTGGAGAATCTTTCAACTGACAACTTCAGTCATAATGTTAGAGCAATCAACTATGAGTTTTGACACAAATGAGGTATCAGCTTGTTTGAAAAATAGCATATCATAATATGCTAAATAGCTGCCAACATACTATGTAATATATTATTGTCCTAGTTTATTACCATTTTCCTCGTTTCAGGTCGCGCTTGCGATCGCCTCGGCTATTTTGAATGCGTGATACTCATCAACTCGAAACCCACCATGTCTTCGTCCAAAAATGAAGTGGGTGGATGGAAGACCAGTATAATGGCTTGTACGATGACGTAATTCTACCATTTTGTTCAGGTGGGAGTACAAAAAGTAGTACAGATTTCGCATGGTTGATATATACACGCAACCGAAGTAATATCATTTACTACCCGCGAAGCAAGCCTGAGTTTAGTGTGCCTGTCATAAGCAGAGTGAGGTCCCAAGAGGGTAAATTTAGTGACGCTATCCAGGATAGCGGACTAGCATAACTAAATTCACCTTCTGGGACATCATTCCTTAGGCCTCATCTTCTCTGGAAAGTTTCTTTATTGTCAAATTTCTATAAAAAAAACTTCTTCACATGGATTCTATTTCTTGCTTAGTTTAGTTTCTCTATATCCCCAAATTGGCAGACGACACATTGTATTATCGAGGTTTCATCACAATATTCACCATTTGGAAACTTCAGCTGAGTATATATCTCCCATAGCAAATGAGGCATAAGCAGAATGAGGTCCACAGAGGTTGAATTTAGTGATGCTAGCCCGCTATGCGGGAGAGCGTCACTAAATGCACCCTCTGGGGACATCATTCTGAAAATGGCAGGCACACTAAACTCAGGCTTGCTGCGAAGATGGAATATAAGCTTGTATCTGACGAACGTTCAAGGTACATTTACTATACAGCAGAAGTGAAGGCTCCAAGGTCGACGCTGAGGTGATCATGAGATATTGCACATCAATATCAAGGGATCAGATCGTCGGTTTGTTGGAACATCGCGCCAATGTTCTCAGATGTTCAAAGGCAAGAACTATATTATCTCTTTGGCAAAAAGAATCAGCGTTATGGTGTCTGGATGAGTTTTTTTCCAGAAAAACAAACATCGTATTAATTTACGCGTGAGAGTTGCGTCTGTGTGCTTAGAGATCAAAATGAATTTGTTATTTTATTATTAGTCCGTTGTGAAGCGAGCATTCGTAATGTTTGTCTGTTATCATTATAATCTTGATCTCGTAAATGGTGTTATATTTTCTCTTCCAACTATAAGAATGGAACCACTTGTTAGATTGATCGAGTTTCTTCAACTAACGTACTAAAATGAAAACATTTCTCACTGCAGATGAATACACGCGACTGTTGGTGGTCATCCGTTGTTCACCCTTTCGGTCGAAGTACTCACCAGGTGCCGCTTTAGTTCGTGCGGCTATTGGCCATCGACATAACAATGTGATGTGGTTGAATGCGATGCATGGAGCACTCACTGTAAATCAAGCAAACACAGTTGAACCAATTATGGACAACCATACGCGCATAAAAGGGCCACAGGCCCTTTCTGGATGGGCCTGCGGCAGTGCGGCCCATCCGACTCTGAATAAGGAAGCCTGTTTTTTGCAGTTACGTAGATGTTTACTTTATACAACTTCTGAGTGTGTTCATATTCGCAACAGACGCCGTCTTCACGAAAGGAAAATTTTTTAAATCACACGCCTTGAAATTTCATATTCGTATATATTGCTGGTTAAATTCTCGACTTATCCAAAACCAATCGCAAGAATGTAACATTCAACTATAATTGCAAGTAAAACAAGGATATTGGCTGCACAAGTCAGAAAACTTTGAAAAATGTGAGTTAATATTTCCAGTTGGAGCAGAGCGGGAGGGGTATAGGGGTGGTCGCGATAACATTCCAGGAAATAAGGTCCGAGTGGGTATGTGGGATTGAGTCCCTATCGCAGCTTTTTCCAATGCCATGTAATTATTATTTAAATCCACGTTTAGAGACAATATAATGACCTCTAAAATGAATATGCATATACATGCTCAGGCTTATAAACTGGACTGAAAATAGAGAATTAGTCAAGATAAAGGGGCGACCAGTTTCATATTTACCCAATATTTGTTCTAGTATAACACAATATCATGGAGTTGTTCAGGTTCAGGCAAGGATAAGATTACACGAATTGAAAATTGAATTGGAAAACATGCAATAAAAAAAGCTTTTCCATCAGTTATCACATGCGTTCATTGATGTTTTTACCGTCACTTAACTATGTGATGTCAGTGTCAGGTCATTCTTAATTCTTATTGTACATGTACTTTACTGGGATGTATATTGGAACACATTCATATTTCCTGTATCATTGCCTGAGGTTAATCCTTGGGTCGATAGGTATGGGATTTTGAGTAATTGAACCTAACTTGCTCATTATTACAAATACACGAAATATTGATATACCGGTTTCATATGCTTTGAAAAGTACTTGCCGTGGTCACTTTCTTTCCAGCTGTTTTAAATTTTTCAAACTAGGTCGATTAACACATTGATTATTCATTATGGTCTTTACATACTGTATCATCCCTTATCAACTTACAACACAGTCTAGTAATAACTAGACCAAGGTTTCCTTACAGTCAACTCTCAGTCTAGAGACACCGGTATTAAAATTCATTTCCATGATGAACGGGAAATTCCCTTCTGGCGACAGCTCTTTAATATTCATGTTTCCAAATATAGCACTGTCTACCTTTTCGATTGGAGTTATTTGATGTGGTAGACCTTTGCCGTAACCGGTAGGAAGAATAGCTAACACACCTTTTTCTGGTTATTAATAAACTCCTCAGAATAAACTCCTGTTCTTGTTTCAGTGAATCAATACCAATTTTCTTCAAAACGTTCTTAATTACAATTTCGAGAATTTGTATTTCGTAAGTCTGCTATTGTTTTAGCGTAGCATCGCTTTCATCTAGCATTTCCGCCATCGGTAATACTTATTTTTAGATCTATTGGGCGGTGCTTGTATGAGTAATTACTATGAGGGCAGAATATGAATAGGTAATGGATTTGCAGGCATTTATTGATTGGTCGGGCTACGCATTGCCTGGTGCGTATTGGTTGGATTTCTCCCGTTTGAAATAAACTTTTCCATGAATGTCTCAAGACCGTAAGTTGAAAGTAATGGAAAAATAGGTCTAGTTTTAATAAGACTGCTTACAACACTGAAGTTGGAAAACGCTCTTTATTTTAACGTATTCAGAACAACATAACACGAGACGCTCTTTAGTGTCTTGTTTTAACAGAATATGTTCGTTGTATTGTGATGCTTGCGGATCTTGTTAGTGACGTGACTATTTTATTTCGCTCCGCGTAAGGGTTTAAAGTCACTTGGCGTTTCAAGCCTAAAACTATAATTACTTCGTAATGCTCAGTAATATCACTTTATGGAGCAATACTTCTATGTGAACTCGATACACCAAAAAACAAAAACAAAACAAAAAAACAAGAAGATTTTTAGTCATGGAATCTGGAAACTCTGGGTTTGCTCTTTCTCCATTGCGAAACAATAAATAGTGTTATGGTCAGTAACTCGGGGTACTCTGGTGGAGGTTAAAACGGCGTTAGTTTTTCCAATTTTTTATTTAAAAACTTTAATTAAATTTTTTTTTTTAAACACACAAATTAAAATAAGCTCACTATGGACCTATTTCAGAATAAAATATATGTGAATATTTAGGTCAATGTGAACCTATTTGCAGACCAGTTGTACGCTCTTAATATATTATGTATTTTCACTATAGCTCGCGCATTCCAACAGAATAACGGGTATAAGTCCAAAATGGGCTTTGCATATTTCAGAATCAAATAAGTCGAATATGAACCTATGTGAGTATTTAAGACCAAATGCTCGAGAAGCGCACACAGGGGCCACAGGCCTCTAATATAAATTTCGGGAGTCCGTGTTTCAGTTAGTTAATAATAAAGAGCATCTATCTACCTTCTGCGCGGAAAATTAAAACGGATAATCTTTCTCGATAACGTGATCACATTGCTATGTCGTCCATTTATCGACTGCATTATCCATATACTACCGAAATACATTTACATACTGTTGAGGCAGGGGTGGGGGTAGTAAAAAAATTGCAGGAAGGTATGCCGTTTTTTGGCATCTGGCATTTTCGGGGACCCACCACCCCTAAATCTGCAAAAACAATAATTTTCTACTCCCAATTTTTTGACACCCACGCATAAAACTTTACTGATATCACTCATATGACAGGGAATGATCTCAATTAGTTCAAATAACAGTTTAACCTGTTTCAAAAGCTGTTTTAATTGAAAAAAAATGTTTTATAAATTTCTGACTATTTCCTGATTAGTCTGTCGACCAGCCCATTATCTAACATATTCCATACCACTTCTGTTAGTCTACTGGAGCAACTTCTATTATACAAAACTAGCTGAAACAGGCTCCCTTTGGGAACATATATTCAGCATCGGAGATACCTGTGGGACTTTGCACTCATTTTGATCTTAGACAGAGCCTTCATTTAGCGGCGGCCCATCTGTGCGCTTCAAGCACATTTGGCCATGAAACATTTTGATTTATATATATTGTTTTAAAATAAAAAAAATTTAAAGATTGAATTCCTTGCTCAATTTAACAAAACAATTTTTTTTATTTTTTTTAATTAAAATGTTTTGAAAAACTAATACCATTATAACATCCGCCAGGGTACCCCGAGTCACCACACCAAATTTGGTTGAACTCGGTCCAGGAGTCTGAGAGAATAATCTGGACAAATCCTACTCGTTTATATATATAGATGACAAGCAGTCACAGCACTATACCAGACTTTTAGGTTTCGTGAGAGATCATCTGAGTTGAAAGACATGCAAATAGTTCATTGATTGGCTTGATGCACCGATGACAGATATTTTCTACCCATTGATAGTCACATTAATGTTTGAGACAGTTACTCGATCTTTTTCCATGCACACAGTGAGCTATGCATTAGTTACATCAGGACAAGTTTACTTATATATGCAAACTTAGGTTATTGTAAAGGATACACACAATTCCATAATTTCTAACCATTTCCCGATTAGTCTGTCAACAAGCCCATTATCTGGCATTATGCCTTAACACTTTTGTTAGTCTACTGGAGCAACCTCTGTTATAATAAATGACAAACAGTCACTATGCCAGACTTGGATATTTTAGGTGTTGTGAGAGTAACAGAGCATATGAGTTGATAGACATGTAAATATTTCACTGATTGGCTTGATGCACTGATGAACAGTTTGATGACAGTTATATTCTAGCCATTGATAGTCACATTAATTTTTGAGACAGTTGCTCGCCCTTTTTCCATGCACACAATGATCTAGGCTTTAGTTACATCAAGACAAGTTTATTTATTTCAGTTTTACATATCTCGAGGCTTCTTTCCAAAGGGTGTCGGGAAGGTATTTTTTCACCAAACCGCCCCATATTCAACATGCCATAGCTTAATGTCATCTCCACTAAGGCCCATATGAGGTCACAGTAACATAAATATGGTGTTTATAAATCCTTATAATATGTTTTAAACTGTTACAAATGTCAAATAAGGGCGCAAAAGGTCTTTAGAAAAAAGTTAGCATGAGGTTGTAAAAAACGCGTTTGTTTTGCCCTCGGGACCCCGGCATACCTTCCTGCAATTTTTTTACTACCTCCCCCCACCTGGTTGAGGCCAAATTACGGGCAAATTATACTAAAGTCACGTGATCAATATCGGGTCCGACATTATTGCAAGGAGAGTATTTTCATTAAAGATTCACTACTATGTGTATGGCACGTGCATAGGGACAATCAACAAAATCGTCCACCATATTTACCAATCTCTACCAATTACTATCATGTGTATGGCACGTGCATCGCTACAATTCACAAAAAACGTCAATCCTTACCAATCTCTACCAGAGCGCACCAGTCATACTTAATTTCTGACTGTTCTGGTTGGGTACTAGTCTATGTTTCAATATTTAGCGCGGGGTTTTCCAGCCAAAATGGTGAAAACCGATCGCCCCAAAGTCCTATGTGCTTTTAGAACAATTCCCACACTAAAAATTTAATGACAGAATGGTGAATCAGAGCCGTAGTTTTGTTTATCATTTCGCAAGCTACTGGTCAAAATTGCAGCAAATTAGAGCTCTTGGAAATTGTCGTGACAATGTCATCCATGCGCGTTTAGATATTTGTGTTCATAAAATAATCGTTTATAAATACAGATCTTTGCTTCTAGTGTGAAGGTACGAATTTTTTCTCTCTCGATATTTTGTGTGCTTAATAAGGGCAGCATGTTGCTCTGGTCCACCAAATGTGGATAAAATATCACCGGTAGCAGCGGTCTTACCGAGTCATCAAGGGAGGCAAACCCTGCATGGAGTTTGCAAATTTACATTGAAAACGAGTACAAACTATATCATCAATTGAGAACTCTCTATATTATCTATTGCTTTTGGGGGGGGGGGGACGAAATCAAGGCCGCACTTTGTCAGAAACGATCATTGTATTTTTTGCTGGTTTGACACAATTCAAAACGTGTTAAACCTGTTATAGTTGAAGGTTGATATCCGACTATCACAACCTTTAAACATTAATCTCTACACAGAGCCAACTTTAAAAACTCGTCCATGTTTTGCGTATTGAACGCAATAAGAGTTTCCACCCTCCGTGTAGAAATCAGACGATAGAGATTTCAAGGTGCTGATAGCGTTAGATTACTACACACTGCGCACACATCAATCATTCTAGATTATCCCCCATCATGCACCAGTTCTTAAGCCAATATATATTAATTTGATAATCCTTCGCATCTAAAGCTGATAGAACCATCGGAAATATTATATGGAAATTGAATGGGAAATCAATTTGACGGTGTGTGTTAATCGGCCCTGCTGGGTTCACGCCCATATAGTTCGTCTCCTATAACACATCAATTCTCGTATTTTTGAACATTATCTGGGCGGCTTGACTTCAACACTGATAAAATGTTTGTTGATAATATCTAGCTTGCCAGTATGTATCTAAGACGGAATGTTCTTGTCTGTGTCCCATCGCGATCGCCGATTATCCAAAGTGATGTTCTCCTGAGCACTGTCTGACTCCACTTCGACGTCAATGTTGATACCCTTTTAACTTGCAGGTGAGGCCGATATTGCAGGAGCGTAGGCCATGGAAACATGACGTATATGGCTCCGCAGATGAGATTACCCAGAATATCCTAAATAGGCATTATGTTACCATGTATATACCTCTTAAACATACATCTTCATGGTTATCCAGGAGACCAATAAGGCGACCATCCCCAGCTGTCCTCGAACTGTCTGCAAATTTTGAATTATTGATCTCCCAAAAAAGATCAGATGAAAGCTGTCAAAGATCAAGCAATCCCAGTCTGTTTAAGATCGACTGGAGTTTCCATTAATTTCATATTAACAAAACAAGCAATAAATATGAAATGACGGAGAAATTTGGAAACCTGATTTGCATGTACATTCCAGGGGGGGGGGGGGGGGTGGAAATAGGACCAACACATTTTTTTTTCTGCAACTCAAAAATATTTTTCCTGCAAGTCTTTTTGACTGTTTTTGCAATGAGTTTGGCAAAAAACACATCTATATGTCAATATTAACATACATGACAAATTTCATGATGATCAGACAAACAGTATAGCCTGTAGCCCATGCCAATGGATTGAATTTTTTTTACCGAAAGACCCCAAAATGACTTGTTCCTATTTACATGTCAATGTTGACATCCATGACTAATAGTATGCACAGAAATTCATATACAGCTGTTTACAGTGAATTCCCCCCCCCCCCCCGCAAATCTCTGTTTTAGTGTTAAAAGGGGGGTGGGTGTCAAAAAATGGTAGGAAAAAACTGCCGAAAACGGAAAAAGAATTTGGACGCGGGGGTGGGTGGGTCACAACAAGGGTCGAAAGTCAAAAATCAGCATACGTGCCTGCAAATGTTTTCCGACTCCCCCCTGTACATTCGGGAAATAATGGGTAACATAATCCTTTCTGTTGAGATCCGGGGTATGTCAACTCTTATTTCAGAGATCACGGAGGACCTAATCCTCAGCCATGCATCGACCCTTTCAGTCAGATGTGCAGGGAATCAGCTGATCGCCAGAACCAATCCTCCGACATATCATCCTCAACGGGCACATGCAATATAATCTGGCAAGCCCGGTCTTGAATATTGTAGCACCACTGTATGCCACCCAGATGTGACCCGAAGTTCGGATCAGCTAAACTCATCCTAACAAATTCAGTTTATCCGTCGAGTTATGGACAGAATGAGCGACGCAGGTTCATTTCACACCCGAAATACCCAACGACGTTAAACGCACGGTGGGGAATCACGTGGTTTCGATGTGGGGAAATCACGTGGTTTCGATGTGGATAATCACGTGGTTTCGATGTTTCGAGTACCACGCATTCAAAATATCCAAACACACAAACACATAATATATGAGGAACTGTCACAACACATAGTATTTTGACTGTTACGAGCATATGCTAGATTATTTTTAAAACAAGTTGATACCAAATTATTTGTTCGGAAATTCTCAGTAGTTTTCTATATCATTCTGAAGTTGCCAGTCTCGGAGCTTCGTGGAATACACAAGTCCATATATGACCCGCCATATCAAATCCAGTCGTAAGTCGGGTTTTTGTTTTACCCTGTGCCAATGCATTCTCTTATATATGCGAGTCGACCATAGGTCGCCTCGCATATATAAGAGAATGCATTGGCCTAACATTTATTACAATTTTAATAATTTTTTCTTGTATTCTTTAACAATTTTATAATTTCACCCATACAGAGCCCCAGACAAACATGAGCAGACGACACTCTTCTATATATGTGTGGGGCTCCCTGCAGGGTAATGGATGTTTTTTATTTTATGTCCTAAAAATTGTAAGAAACATTTATTTAAAAAAAATGATAAAATATTGTTAGGCCAATGCATTCTCTTATATATGCGAGGCGACCTATGGTCGACTCGCATATATACGAGAATGCATTGGCACAGGATTTGATATGGCGGGTCACATATATCTAGGAGAATCCTTCGACTAACAACTTTGGTCAGAATGTTAGAGCAAATAACTGTGAATTTGGTCACAAATGAGGTATCAGCTTGTTTGAAAATTAGTATAGCATATGCTCGTAGCTGTCAAAGTACTATGTAATATATAATTAACCTATAGTTTATTACATTTTCCTTCCTTTTTTTGGTCGCGTTTGCTATCGCCTCGGCCATTTTGAATGCGTGATACTCATCAACTCGAACCCACCTGATCCCCACCGTGTAAACCACCATGCAAGCAATAAATAAATCACACATGATGACGTCATATTGGTCCCATTCGAACAGTGCCTAATACTGCCCATTCCATGTTTCGCGCACCAATAAGCTTCCCTGTCGTTGGCCACGTGCATTTCGATAAAGTCGGTTCAATACCTCAAAAAAATCACAATCAACGGCAACAACCACAGACAAAGTTGGTCAGGTTGCGACGACTGTAATCTGGGTGGTCATGTGGTGCTTGGTTAGGTTGCGACGACTGTAATCTGGGTGGCCATTTGGTGCTTGGTTAGGTTGCGACGACTGTAATCTGGGTGGTCATGTGGTGCTTGGTTAGGTTGCGACGACTGTAATCTGGGTGGCCATTTGGTGCTTGGTTAGGTTGCGACGACTGTAATCTGGGTGGCCATTTGGTGCTTGGTTAGGTTGCGACGACTGTAATCTGGGTGGTCATGCGGTGCTTGGTTAGGTTGCGACGACTGTAATCTGGGTGGCCATTTGGTGCTTGGTTAGGTTGCGACGACTGTAATCTGGGTGGTCATGCGGTGCTTGGTTAGGTTGCGACGACTGTAATATGGCTGGTCATGCGGTGCTTGGTTAGGTTGCGACGACTGTAATCTGGGTGGTCATGCGGTGCTTGGTTAGGTTGCGACGACTGTAATCTGGGTGGTCATGCGGTGCTTGGTTGGGTTGCGACGACTGTAATCTGGGTGGTCATGTGGTGCTTGGTTGGGTTGCGACGACTGTAATCTGGGTGGTCATGCGGTGCTTGGTTAGGTTGCGACGACTGTAATCTGGGTGGTCATGCGGTGCTTGGTTAGGTTGCGACGACTGTAATCTGGGTGGTCATGCGGTGCTTGGTTGGGTTGCGACGACTGTAATCTGGGTGGTCATGTGGTGCTTGGTTGGGTTGCGACGACTGTAATCTGGGTGGTCATGCGGTGCTTGGTTAGGTTGCGACGACTGTAATCTGGGTGGTCATGTGGTGCTTGGTTGGGTTGCGACGACTGTAATCTGGGTGGTCATGCGGTGCTTGGTTGGGTTGCGACGACTGTAATCTGGGTGGTCATGTGGTGCTTGGTTGGGTTGCGACGACTGTAATCTGGGTGGTCATGTGGTGCTTGGTTGGGTTGCGACGACTGTAATCTGGGTGGTCATGCGGTGCTTGGTTAGGTTGCGACGACTGTAATCTGGGTGGTCATGCGGTGCTTGGTTAGGTTGCGACGACTGTAATCTGGGTGGTCATGCGGTGCTTGGTTAGGTTGCGACGACTGTAATCTGGGTGGTCATGCGGTGCTTGGTTAGGTTGCGACGACTGTAATCTGGGTGGTCATGCGGTGCTTGGTTAGGTTGCGACGACTGTAATCTGGGTGGTCATGCGGTGCTTGGTTAGGTTGCGACGACTGTAATCTGGGTGGTCATGCGGTGCTTGGTTAGGTTGCGACGACTGTAATCTGGGTGGTCATGCGGTGCTTGGTTAGGTTGCGACGACTGTAATATGGGTGGTCATGCGGTGCTTGGTCAGGTTGCGACGACTGTAATCTGGGTGGTCATGCGGTGCTTGGTTAGGTTGCGACGACTGTAATATGGGTGGTCATGCGGTGCTTGGTCAGGTTGCGACGACTGTAATCTGGGTGGTCATGCGGTGCTTGGTTAGGTTGCGACCGACTGTAATCTGGGTGGTCGTGCGGTGCTTGGTTAGGTTGCGACGACTGTAATCTGGGTGGTCATGCGGTGCTTGGTTAGGTTGCGACGACTGTAATATGGGTGGTCATGCGGTGCTTGGTTAGGTTGCGACGACTGTAATATGGGTGGTCATGCGGTGCTTGGTTAGGTTGCGACGACTGTAATATGGGTGGTCATGCGGTGCTTGGTTGGGTTGCGACGACTGTAATCTGGGTGGTCATGCGGTGCTTGGTCAGGTTGCGACGACTGTAATATGGGTGGTCATGCGGTGCTTGGTTGGGTTGCGACGACTGTAATCTGGGTGGTCATGCGGTGCTTGGTCAGGTTGCGACGACTGTAATCTGGGTGGTCATGCGGTGCTTGGTCAGGTTGCGACGACTGTAATCTGGGTGGTCATGCGGTGCTTGGTTAGGTTGCGACGACTGTAATCTGGGTGGTCATGTGGTGCTTGGTTAGGTTGCGACGACTGTAATCTGGGTGGTCATGCGGTGCTTGGTTAGGTTGCGACGACTGTAATCTGGGTGGTAATGCGGTGCTTCAAACGACAGGGGCTGAGTTGGCCGTTGAGTTTCCAACCATAGGAAGAGTTAAAGGGCTACTGTACACTAATTCGGCCATCTTCTTTTATACTCAACAGAATATATGCAATAAATGAATGCATTTGAGCCATGGATTAGTGCAAAAATACACTCGTGTGCTCTATGAACGATGCAAACAACATGGTAATTATAATGAATATGAATAAATGGCTAGAGTCATAAATTCATTTTCTTTATAATTACCATGTTGTTTGCATCGTAGAGCACAATAGTGTATTTTGTACCAATCCATGGCTCATATACATTCATTTTGTTGCATATATTCTGCTGAGTATAAAAGGAGATGGTCCCATAAATGGCCGGATTTAGTGTACAGTACCCCTTTAAGTTGGATATATCCAACAGTCGGAGGGCATAAGGTACCAGTTAGAAAAAGTGATTATAATGCAATTTCCCTGACTTTCTACTTTCAGCCTGGTTCACGGGTGGATGCAGTTGAAAATTCCACCCACAAACATCCGATAACCTCTAGCCATGGGAATGACTATATATGTTACCTCTTTTCGTTTGTTTAACAGGTTTAACCGCTGGTGGAGATTGGCCTTTGAACTCGTTCTATCAATTGTCAAGCACATCGTATCTAATTTCTCGTTATTCGTGCCCCAATCTGCTGAGTTGATAACGGTGATGATACATTCTATATGACGATCCTGTATCACATAAATAGAAAGATATGGTTATGACACCAGTTGTAAAATATGCGAATATCCGCATATATGCTGTATTATCTCTTGTTCTGCAAATAAACCCTGTGCCAGTGCATTCTATTATATATACAAGTCGACCATAGGTCGCCTTGCATTAGTAAGAGAATACATTCGCCTAACAAATTTTATATTATTTTAATAATTGTTAAAAAATGTAAGAAAATATTAAAAACAATAATACAAAATTGTTGAAGAATGTAAGAAATAATGATAAAAAAAATGATAAAAAATGTTAAAGAATGTAAGAACAAATTGATAAAAATTTATAAGAATGTAAGAAAAAATGATAAAAAACGATAAAATTGTTAAAGAATGTAAGAAAAAAAAATATAAAAATGATAGAATTGTTAAAGAATATAAGAAGAAATGGTAAATTGTGTTTATAGAATGTAAGAAAACATGATAAAAAATGTTCAAGAATGTAAGAAAAAAATGATAAAAATTGTTATAGAATGTAAGAAAATTGATAAGAATTGTTAGGCCAATGCATTCTCTTATATATATGCGAGGCGACCTATGGTCGACTCGCATATATAAGATAATACATTGGCGCAGGGTATATCTATCATCTTCATTGCTATGGAGACATAAACAATCTCTCTATCTCCATTGTGAGCTCTGGATACAGTGCATCTGCAATGGTCTTCGTGTACAACACAGAATTAAGACAGACGCTCTTTATTTTTACCATATCAGGAATAGACCATCAATGAGCGCTCTCTATTTTTCCTCTCTGTAGAAAAATCTCGATTCGATTTATCTCAATTCCGTCTCTTGAATAAGTCTTTCTGTTCACTCAAAACTTCTCGCATAATAAAAAAAAGCTTGTACAATCTGGTACAATGAACAATAAATATCAATAAATAACATGTAATGTCCGTTCTTCCTTCGAGCCTCTGTCCCAATCTTCCCATGTGAACTAATTCACATTACAATGGTGTGGGACAGTTGATGGACTGTATGAAGAGAGAGCTGGCTCACAAAAGATCTCAGCCTCAATATATATGGCACATTTTTCAAGAGGGCAGTTAAATTATTGTATTTCTAGGATACTTTTTATTTCCTGGAATTCATATGTAACCATACAAATTGTAACAAAACATTGAATAAATTAAAAAATATATATTTTTGTGCAGCCTGTGCTCCTGAACATAAGCTCACGTTGAACATATTTCAAAAACACAAATATACCATATCGGCATTATTTGAATCTGAATTACGCTCTATATGAACCTAAATCGACTTATCAGATGTACTCTCGAGATTTCCATTGTGTTTTCACACTGGCCCGCGCCATAAAACGAAACAACCGGAATAAGTCTACTATTGACTAATTACAGAATAAAATAAGTCCAATATGAATATATATGTGAATATTTAGGTCCAATATGAACCTATTTGCACGAGGATATGTTCTGTGCCACATACATTTCGTGTTGGACGTATTTTCGACCTATTTTGATCTCCATCCCCGACTATGATGTAAGAGAAGCGAGCATAATTTAGATTCAAACAACCACGGGCCAATAATCCTTTCTTTACTGAATGAATTATGGCTATCGGTTATAAACGATTACATTGGAATGGTATATTATTCATTTGAAGGGATATTCATGGAATAACAGACGAAAAGCTAATACATGTGCAGAAGTAATCACGATTTAAATATCTTATACGCATTATCATTGTTACTTAAGCAAGGTCCACCTTACTATTATGTAACGAATGTGGGGTTTGTCTTCAATAGGTAGCGTGGTTCCCCCACTGGCATTCGTTTACGACAAACAATTTGTGTAAAATTCAATAATTTATATGTTTGCCAAGGTAAATGGAATTCATCGATGATATTTTAACACTAACAGTAATAGCTATAGTAGATATATGAAGGAATGGTGATTTCAATTCATGTCTGGAATGACTATGCACTGGGTTGGATCCACTGTAGGTGACACTCCACAGTTTCGAATGATCAGTAGGGGTGATTTTATAGATATAAAGTGCTAGTGGTTTCTGGCACCATTCATGTGGTATGTATATTGAGACAAGGTGGGATATGAATTTGTGTAATTTTAGAAGGTGTTCTAGACTGATGAAAAAATTAAGTGCAAGTGACCTTGACCCCACCCATAGACAGCAGTAGCGTTTTCTGCGAAACAGTGGCTCTAGATACTGGGTCAATTTTTTAGCACCCAAAATTTGTCATCTGCATTAAAAATTGATTTTCTGGAAAATTTAACGGCGAAAGTTTGAAATGTTTTCACATTGATGTTGGAAGCCAGATGCCTTTAAACCAACATAGGTGACCATGCTTGAAAAAATCTGGTATTCGTGCCTCTTGGGTATGAAAATGCAATATTTTGGTCATTTTTTGAATAAAAATCACATTTTCGATCAAAAGATCAAGGGCCATAACTCTTGATAGCCCATATATTATGGAAATTATGTATCAAATTCTGAATGCCTATTCTGTACTAATTTCAGGCATATATATATTGTCTATATGGTTTGGGATCATAATCCAGATAAATTTCAATGAATCTATGGGCCCCCTATTTCTGGGCCCATACATGTTGAAACTGCGGAGTGTCACCTTAAAGACCAGCACATAGCACCATTATCATCTGTCAACTTGACAAATATTTACATTGAAAATCATTTTTAGCAAATCTGCTCAGTTAGAAGGAACATTTTATGTTAAATACACCATTCTTCTATGGATATTCCAATACAGGTGGCCTTTAGACATATAAATTGGTGGGGATATGGAGTCTTGGATCAGTGGGGGTGGTGGTGGTGATGGTGATTCATGTGTATTGTTATTGATGATTTTTTAGATGATGGGTACTTCTTCATGACATCATGCTCCTTGAATCTTAGCTGAAAAGGCTGACATTGACATTACACAGTATACTAAATGATTAGATATTCAGTATTTCTTATTCACAAGTGTGAAATATAATAATTCAGGTTTCCCTGGACATATTTCACTTGACAACATATTGTTCATGTGATGTCATAACCTTGTATAGCTTTCCCTTAATGCTAAATAAGACTTGGAATTGTTTAACCCATGGTTTTGGGAGAGTAGTTGCATGAAATATTATGTGTTATTTTGATATCTGAGGAAGATATGCATCTCATAATATATCTGAGGAAGATATGCATCTCATAATATATTTTATACAACATTTTAGCATTTCAGACCTTTTTCAAGCTATAAATGATGTTGAATATATACATTTTGTCACTACGTCAAGCATAACGTCATTGGGTTCTGAAAGACCCAAAAGAGGTGAAATCATGGGGGTGCATGTAAATCCCCACCCAATCTTGATGCCTGTGATTGCAATAACGCATGGGGTGTAATATATCATTTTAAGCGGTATAATGCAGAGAATATGGAGGTGTGGTCCATATTAAAGATTATTGAAATTGCATTCCCCTTAAGGTGACACTCCACAGTTTCGAATGATCAGTAGGGGTGATTTTATAGATATAAAGTGCTAGTGTTATCATTGTTACTTAAGCAAGGTCCACCTTACTATTATGTAACGAATGTGGGGTTTGTCTTCAATAGGTAGCGTGGTTCCCCCACTGGCATTCGTTTACGACAAACAATTTGTGTAAAATTCAATAATTTATATGTTTGCCAGGGTAAATGGAATTCATCGATGATATTTTAACACTAACAGTAATAGCTATAGTAGATATATGAAGGAATGGTGATTTCAATTCATGTCTGGAATGACTATGCACTGGGTTGGATCCACTGTAGGTGACACTCCACAGTTTCGAATGATCAGTAGGGGTGATTTTATAGATATAAAGTGCTAGTGGTTTCTGGCACCATTCATGTGGTATGTATATTGAGACAAGGTGGGATATGAATTTGTGTAATGTTAGAAGGTGTTCTAGACTGATGAAAAAATTAAGTGCAAGTGACCTTGACCCCACACATAGACAGCAGTAGCGTTTTCTGCGAAACAGTGGCTCTAGATACTGGGTCAATTTTTTAGCACCCAAAATTTGTCATCTGCATTAAAAATTGATTTTCTGGAAAATTTAACGGCGAAAGTTTGAAATGTTTTCACATTGATGTTGGAAGCCAGATGCCTTTAAACCAACATAGGTGACCATGCTTGAAAAAATCTGGTATTCGTGCCTCTTGGGTATGAAAATGCAATATTTTGGTCATTTTTTGAATAAAAATCACATTTTCGATCAAAAGATCAAGGGCCATAACTCTTGATAGCCCATATATTATGGAAATTATGTATCAAATTCTGAATGCCTATTCTGTACTAATTTCAGGCATATATATATTGTCTATATGGTTTGGGATCATAATCCAGATAAATTTCAATGAATCTATGGGCCCCCTATTTCTGGGCCCATACCTGTTGAAACTGTGGAGTGTCACCGTATTCACTGCTTGGGCAATGATTGATGTATATACATGTATAATGTAGATATTATTATATCTTTAGGTCTAGTTCCGTGTCATGAGTGTTCTGGTTACCTTTGGCAAGCTCGGTACGTTTCCCCGTTGATTCTCGGTGATGTATACGTCTATCACTGTAAATGACTAAATCTAACAACCGTTGGTAACTGACTGACCACGAGATCGGGTTGCTTCTGCTTTTATATCAAAGCAACCCTTTCCCATGATGCATCGCGAAACCAACCCGAAAACTAACACTAAAAGCAACCCGAAAAACAACCCCATAAAAGCCCAACGCGAAATCCAACTCGGTGCGTAGATACCGTGTTCGTGGTGCCTTAGCAACCGCGTACACCAACAAACCGGAAGTACGGCAGAACGAGCATAACAAAAACATTGGATGAAAAGAATGAAAGTACGAATACGAATACATGTAGTTGTTAAATAATGACCGAAATAATCGATTTACGGAGTGACATGTAATAAATATGTGAGAATATGACATTAGATTGAAGTTTGGATAATTATGACCGATTGATGAGTATTATAAATGAAGTTTGTGACGTGTAATAAAGTAAACATTGATATGATATTTTGTACATGAACGAAGATAGCGGCGTATTTACGGTGCAAAGAAGGGAACTTAATTAAAGCTAGAATAGTTATTATTTATAAATTTTAGTAAAGGGAATAGTTCAGGAATATATATAAATTTGTAAAACATTTAACTCCACACCGTAACAACGCTACAATTAGAACGTGTTCTTTAATTGCCATACACACGCCTATACATAACCATAACTATACAAATATATGTACATAATACAATATTTTGCTATTATAAATTCCAGTATTTCGTTATTAGCACATCAATTTGGGGTTATGACATTGCTAAATTATTTATTATATTGACAACGGGGATGACAGGAAAACAGCCAATCCTGGTTATGCCACTCCCTCACAATAGTTACACTTGATTTTTGATTTATTATTGTTGCTTTGTTGTAACCTAATTATTGTGTGAATAAAACATCTACATCTACATCATATTCTTTGGTGGAAATGTTCAGATAATAAGTTCAACAAACTACCTATATATGGGCGTTTGTTGAAATTATTATCTGAACTTTTCCCAAGGGGAGTACTCATCAATGAGTACTTAGCATAGACAGAGTTAAATCCGGTCGTTTGGTTTAAAACAAAATTTGTGTCGCAAGAATTAGGAGTGTCTTTTGCAGGAGTGTTGGGTGGGTACTATACTCGAGTCTTTTACAGTTATCAGAATCCCCGATCGCTGACCCATGGCCTTCTGATGTGTGATGAACGCGCGCTCTATGGCAAAGTGATCCCCGCGATATCAGAACACATTCTCACAAAGCACTGGTTCACAATTCATTAAATATGATTTCTGTGGGGAGCAAATAAAAGTTTAAAACGTCTGACAGTTTCATGGCAAAATTCCCAAATCAACGATGTTGATTACCTCGGTGCACTTATCAGACCCAAATAATGATTTACCTATTGCTTTCGTTTGGCAGCACTTATCATATAGTTTGAGAGAACATGCGTAACGCCGTGGCTTGGTTTAAACCATTGGATAGGCCGACCATATCTTAGAGGCCACCAGATACATGTATATGGCTAGAGGGTATCTATTGGGAGTGTCCACTTTAGAATGTCCAACTGTACCCCATTGAACCATACCTCAATTTCCATGTTCAAGCAGTTCCATCTGCATCCTCACCATGGGCTTAAACATCGTCTGAACTAAGCTCAATTGTAAATATTTACTTCTCGTTTCGGGACGCAACTATCGGTGATAAACTAACGAAAACGATTTCGAGATCGAGAATCAAGGCATTTAATTAATATATAAGAATTACGGTGTGTGTTGTCAATATGGATACAATATTTGTAAAAAATAATTACTTTGAACAAGATTATGCTCCATTCTATATTTGATCTCCCTACGGAAGGTTTATGTTGCTCTAAATTGGAAATTACTCAAGTATACTGATGGCCATTTCAGTCAAAACATTTTTATCAAAAGTAAGAAAATGTGCCATTGTTGTTTTTTTTTTATCGAAAACAACAAATTTCACACTAAATATACTGGTTGGAAAATAAACCTACCAAAAACAATATGAACCTAATTTTCGCCGGGTATTCCAACTTATATTGTGTCGGGCATGAAGTGTCAAACAGTTGAAACTTTATACCTATACTTGGAGCGGGTGAGACACCCCCTGTCGCCACGTACCTGGGGTCTCACTGTCTCTGTAAATACGATGCATATACCGTCATATTCGTACTCACCAATCGAACCAAACATCATAATGTATAGTGACAATCTTTGAACACAAATTTCCAAGTCTGATAACTTCTGGAAGGCACTACAAATTATATATCTCAAAACTTATCACCATGTAAATAACGTTTATCCCATCATCTTGATTAAATATGTGTTATTATATTGTATCGGGAGCGGGGGTTTCATAAGTTGCAAACACTTGTGCCCCAATCCCTTTGGATATTATGCAAATAAAATACGTTTCAAGTCATGTCACCATCATTTTCCCACGGGGGACGTCTTGATTGTATGACATTTGATATATAAAGCGACATACCAGTAAGCTCCATGCATATGGGTGAAGGAATAGACCTCTCGGTCTATTCGACCATCCCAGGGTTAGGTCCCCAAACCACTACTTCAAAAAGCTCCATGCATGGCACATTAGGCGAGATAAGACTTTCAGCGGTGGCAGGGCTGTTTCTATTACCAACGACGGGATTTATTGAATCACATTGAATAAAAGGACATATAGCCTTTCTGGGGCCCTTTGTAGCGAAGTCAGTAAGGTGCGTGGCACGCTACGCCATCATTAGACGTCAAGCGATAGTGACGCTCGTTCCTATATGATTGTACTCGAACAACTATTTTCCCGAGTTGGGGGTATTTTTAACAGACAGAGACCGCGCATACTATCGGTATTACTTCTACCCAAAATCCGTCAGTATGTGCTTTATTGTATGTGACAATATTATCTCTTCCCTCCAACTGTGACGTCAGTGGTGGCGCATAGTTCGAAGACTATAGCCCCGGTGTTAGTTGGCTTTCCACAAATCTCGCCTCGCTTCAATGGTGGCATCAACGGGCAGGTACTAGATCAAAGATAGTTCGCTTGCCGGGCAACGGTCAAAACTATTTTCAGACACGTGATCGCGCTTCGTCCAATTAAAAGACAGTGTGAACTCTACGTATATAATACAATCGAATATTAATCGACTGTGCCTTTAATCATCAACATATCGCCATGCAAATAGGTTCATATTGAACGTATTTCAAAAACCCCAACTACACCCATATTGGCGTTATTTGAATCTAAATTACGCTCTATGTAAATGGGGCACGAAAACAGTAGATTCTGAAATAATTCCATGTATTTCGTTATTTCGTTGAATGGTCGGGCCGCAGTGAAATGACATAATATAAACAGCGTGAATTTGGTAAGTCGTGTCGATGAAAAAAGTTAGATAATGCCGATACGGATGTATTTGTAATATGAATACGCTCATATGCGACTGTTTTCATGCCCCCCCCCCCCCATTTACGTTCATATAGAGCGTAATTCAAATTCAAATAATGCCGATATGGGCGTATTTGGTTTTTGAAATACGTTCAATATGGATGTATTTTCAAGAGAACAGTCCTTACACGAGTATACATTTGGCTGGTGTATTTTTCACACTTACAGTTCCGTCAGTGAAATGGGATGGTGTTTATGGTCCATTTTGCATCACATCCCTTTTACTTGAATTCGTTGAAACATGACCATCCTCTATGCTTTTCAAGGTGTCGAAATGGAGATTTCCGATACATATTCATTACGGTTGCTAGGAGACCAGCCGGCTGCAGAAATAGTTTAATTAATTTCACAGCGACTGATATATTCCATAATACACACAAGAACATATGTTCTTTTCGTCTTTAATTGTTAAAACACCATTGTACAAATCGAAATTTCAGTATTATTTATGATTTGACAACAAAAAGTTGTTTGAAAATAGTCAATGTAACACTGACAGTTTTATCGGATATCAATATTAGGATGAACACAAAGAGTTTTCAACGCAGCAAGTGACTCAGTTGCTGAGTGTAGACACTAATTTATTTGATTGACAGATGTGTAAAGGTCCATTGAACATATGGACCCTTAAAAAATAATTAATATATCTTCAAAGTTATTCAGTGTTGTAGGCGACATGACATTAGTTTTTCTTCGAACTTCGAACACTCATGTCGTAGAAGGATTCCAGCCTATCACCCCACACGGTTAGACAATTTCCAAGCTATTGTTATGTTTGTCTAAAATGTTGACTGATAGTACGACAACATTCTAATATTGTTCAAATAACAACATGTTCTACACTAAATATTGGTTGGAAACAATCTCAACATGTTGTCGGTTGAACAATTTCCAACTTGTGTTGGTTCAGCTATGAAAGTTCCAACTATTGAACCAAAATTAATTGGGGCAGTAGAAACCCCGAAAATGTGTCGCCATGTCCCTGCCTGTTGGGCAGTTCGGCCCGAGAAGGAAGTGTTAATGCGTACACCAGACATACTAATCGTGTATCGCCATGTCACTGCCTGTAGGCCAGCTCGGTCCGAGAAGGAAGGGGTGATACGTATACCATACACCCTAATCGTATATCGCCATGTCCCTTCTGTTGGGCAGCTCGGCTCGAGAAGGAAGGGTTGATGCGTACACCAGACACCCTAATCGTGTATCGCCATGTCCCTGCCTGTTTGATAGCTCGGCCCGAGAAAGAAGGGTTGATACGCACACCATATACCTTAACCGTGTATCGCCAAGTCCCTGTCTGTTGGGCAGCTCACATCGAGAAGGGTTGATGCGTACACCAGATACCTTAACCGTGTACCGCCATGTCCCTGTCTGTTGGGTAGCTCGGTCCGACACAGAAGGGTTGATACGTATACCAGACACCTTAATCGCACCTCAGTTCCAAATCATCTATTCGTCATTGGGCCAAGAAAATGTCGGATACGAATGGCGGGCCAAGACCGGGGCGTTGGAGATTAAGACCTCGGTGAGGGGTGATGAGTTACTAGTCTGCTCTGTACTTAACCCTAGTTGGTACATACGTCTTTGGTTTCTGATATATCTGTATCGCCCCTCTCTTCGCCATCTCTCTCCTCTTTCTCGTGCATTCTCTGAATATGGTGTTTTGATCCTGTATAAGTGTGTCAGAAGCCTACAGTGGTCTGTTGCTTCAACTTAGAAGGACGTGCTTCAAATATAAAACTCATCCTTTAGCCATTGTTGGCTGTAGTAATATGGCAGAAACTATTGCAAATACGCTCAAGAACTGCAACCAAGACTCACGTCTCTCTCTCTCTCTCTCTCTCTCTCTCTCTCTCTCTCTCTCTCTCTCTCTCTCTCTCTCTCTCTCTCTCTCTCTCTCTCTCTCTCTCTCTCTCTCTCTCCCCCCCCCCGTTCTGTTCTTCTCTCCTCTAGCTTATTTTTGTTTCACTCACAATACGTCGCTAACAAATGAATTTGTTTTAATAGATAATAAATAAAACGACAATTGATGAGTCGATTACAAAATACTTGTAAATGTTGTACGGGCGACGGCATGGCCTCCTGGATCGTCCAATAACCACTGAGTTGTCAAACTCAACCAGAGTCCCTATATATACTATAGCCATACGGTCCTCTGGTTTGTTAACATCAAGTAGCAACCGGTGTTGATGAACATATGGGTGGATGCGAAATGCTTGGATGGATCATGAATAATAGGTGTGCGTTTTTTTTATCGATTTATGCCATGGGTTCAAATGGGGGTAAATGGACGGCGAGATTTACAATATCGCACAGCGGGCTAGCATCACGAAATTCACCCTCTGGAGACCTCATTCTGCATCTACCTCATCTTCTGAGCGGTATCTAGTCTCAAATTAACATTGTTGTTAGTTACATGTTCCCTTCTGTTTCTCTATCCCCTAATTTGCAGAAGATAAAATGCACAGTCGAGGTGCCCAATTGGTGAACATCACCAACTTCAACCTGATCCTATCGGTCTACCATAGCAGTTGAGGGCCTAAGCAGAATGAAATTCTCAGAGGATGAACAGACACGCTATTTACAGACTTGATCATGTGTGTATATATACACATCAAATTCAAATTCAAATTCAAATTAGTTTATTCATCAGATAACTATACATAAATAACATATAACAATACATATAGAACAAACATAGATATCTGATGGGGAGGGATATGACTATTCAGTCGTCTTCCTGTCCCACCCCTAGGCCACTTCAGCTACACATACATCACTGCTGAGTCACTGTGCTATAAACAAAAGATATATTAATTGGAATTGTAGGTTGTTTTTGTTAGTTTTTTTGTTGTTTTCAGTGAAAAGCGTAAGTTTAAGTATAAACTAAAAAATTCTTAAAACTAATTCTTACAGTCAGGACAAAAGGTGTTACTGCATTGAACTGTGTGAGGATACTTCTCTACAATTGAGTCTGCAAGACGTTTTTTGACAGAATTTCTTAATGAGATAGAGCGTATATTTGACTTTAATAAATTCCATTTATGTGGAATAGCATGAAATGGCAAAAGAGAACTAAATGCGGTTCGGGGTACTTTTTCTTCCACATCCCTGGAATGTCGTGTTTTCCCTTTCTTTTTCCATACCAAATAAGGAAGAAGAGATTGTGGTCATCATGTACTCAAACAATGCACATGAGCAGTGTTACTTGTCTATTGTGTGCGTGTATATCCACGGCTGGCCATACTCTCTGTGATGGCATGACTGTTTGATTTGATCACCATTTGCTAACCTCGGGAGTTATGATTGTCGAGGGGATGTTGCTATTGCATGGGTCACATTTCATGAGGGTTAGTCAATAGCGAAGAACGAGCTTTGTGCGTGTATACCCTTTTATTGTGTGTTTCCATACACGCTGATGATACATGTAACATTGCTTAAAATAGTTATGTTCGCGAAAGTTGTACATGTATAGTAAACTAAACATATTCCATGCCCTTGGTCTGTCATATTACATAATTATGCGGTTAGGTGTTTTCTAAATGGATATGCGTGGCTGCCGTTTTCCCTCTCAATTGGAACTACATGAATATGTTTACGTATATGTTTTAGATTTTTTGCTCAGTTGAATTTTATATGTATACTTGTCTCAGAGACATGCCGAGCGTTGTCCTGTGCACATGCATGGGACTATATAACACACAAGGCATCGAGGTTTAGAAGCTGTGTGTGTTTTGAGACAATGCTCATTTTTTGCATTTGGTGGGATTCGAACCCCGGCCTGTGACAGAGAACGCGCCTTGTATTGTGACTCAAAGTCCGAAGTCAATACCACCAGGGTTCGCGCTGCCACTTGCCAAATTTGCCAATGGCAAAAATAATTCACATTTGGCAAAAAAAATATTTTCATTTGGCAAAAGTTTTGGCAAGTCACTTTTTAATTAATCAAGCAAATTGAAAACATATTTGTCAATCATTACCATTCATTTTAGGAAACTCTTACAACGTAATTATATTAGTGCGTTTTAGAAGGTTTAGGGAAATTAACGCCTCTATTAAGACGCATTTAATCTCACAGCATTAGTACTGATGGTTGGAGGGAATACTAATCCTCCTGTGATGTGGCCTTCTGATTGAGAAACCCTTCTACCATTGTATTGTTCGGTGATTGGCTTATTGTTGCACGATAAACCACAATAAAGATGCGAGTATAAATAATTATTAAATAAAACTGTTTTTCTATCGATATCAAATGTCGTTCAAACCGCGAGTGTAGAAACATAAGACTTAAGGTTGCAGAAAATGATACAATCAGAGATAGCATTTGGCAAAAAATATTTTCATTTGGCAAATGTAAATTTAGATCCAGCGCGGACCCTGAATACCACA